>WEDG01005638.1:0-27423 GCA_017591395.1 Schistocephalus solidus
TGTAGCATATGCTGATAGAATGTGAAACCGACAGACAAGGGAGCACCGAAATGGCCATTTCTGGCTTTACTAGCCGTCATCAGCCAGTCCATTCCCAATCCCAAGCGTGCACACCCGGGATTCGAACCCGCGACCTTTGGTATTTGAGAGTCGAACGGTTGTCGCATTTGAGCCACGGGCTCGTTGCTTTTGTCGGTTGCGATCGAATGGTGATGATAGTGCGGGCTCACCGATCTGCTTAAGGAACATGCATGTTCCGCTGTGCCCCTGGAGCTCGTGACTCAGAGCGCTCGCAGGCGGTCGCATTAGCGACATGTAGCATATGATGTTAATGTGAAATCTGACAAAGACAAGGGAGACTCTGGAAATGGCCATTTCTGGCTTATTAGCCGTCATCAGCCAGTTTGTACCCAATCCCAAGTGTGGCGACACCTGGGATTCGAAAACCCGCGACCTTTGGCATTTGAGTCGAACGCTCTACTCATTTGAGCCACGGGCTGGTTGTTTTGTCGGTTGCGATCGGTAATATGCATGATAGTGTGGCTCACCGATCTCGCTTAGCGAACATGCATGTTCCGCTGTGCGGAGCTCAGATCAGAGTATCACAAGAAGCTCGCGTCAGGCGTTCGCCAGCGACGTAGCATATGATGGAACGGAACCGACAAAGACAAGGGAGACCGGAATGGCCATTTCTGGCTTATTGGCCGTCATCAGCCAGTCATACTCTATTCCCAAGTGTGCGAACACCTGGGATTCGAACCCGCGACCCTTTGGCATTTGAGTCGAACGCTCTCACCATTTGAGCCACGGGCTCGTTTGTTTTGTCTGCTGCGATCGGGAATGTGGATGATAGCGTGTGGCTCTTTACCTGACTTCCGCTTATGAAACGATTGCGCATGTTCTGTTGTGCCGGAGCTCGTACTTCAGAGCTCGTCTGCAGGCGGGTCGCATAGCGACATGTAGCATATGATGTTAATGTGAAACCAGACAAAGACAAGTGGAGACCGGAATGGCCATTTCTGGCTTATTAGCCGTCATCAGCCAGTCATACCTAATCCCAAGTGTGGTACACCTGGGACTGGAACCCGCGACCTTGGTATCTGAGCCGAAACGTTTCACCATTTGAGCCACGGGCTCGTTGCTTTTGTCGGTTGCGATCGGGAAATAAGGATGATAGTGTGGGGCTCACCGATTCGCTTTTACGAACATGCATGTTCCGTTGTGCCCTGAGCTGCAGACTTCAGAGCTACTACAGGCATGGTCGCATAGCGACATGTAGCATATGATGTTAATGTAGAAACCGACAAAGACAAGGGGAGACCGGAAATGAAGCCATTTCTGGCTTATTAGCCGTGTCATCAGCGAAGTCATTCTCCAGTCCCGCGTGGAACACCTGGGACTCGGAACCGTCGACCTTTGGTATTTGAGTCGAACGCTGTACCATTTGCGCGCACAGGCTCGCCGTTTTGTCGGTTAGTGACGGGAATATGATGATAGTAGTGAGGCTTCCACCGATCTCGCTTTGCAGGAACATGCATGTTCCGTTGTGCCCTGAGCTCGTGACTCAGAGCTCCTCGCAGGCGTCGGGTTTCCATTAGCGACGTGTAGCATATGATGTTAATGTGGAACCGACAAAGATCAGAGGAGACCGGAATGGCCATTTCTGGCTTATTAGCCGTCATCAGCCAGATCATTCCCAATCCCAAGTGTGGAAACACCTGGGATTCGAACCCGCGACCTTTGGTATTTGAGTCGAACGCTGTACCCTGAGGCCACGGGCTCGCTGCTTTTGTCGGTTGCGATCGAATATGATGATAGTGTGGGGCCCACCGATCTCGCTTTAAGGAACATGCATGTTCCGTTGTGCCCCTCGAACTCAGACACAAGAGTTCTCGCAGGCAGTCGCAGCGACGTGTAGCATATGCTGTTAGATGCGAACCGACAAAGACAAGGGAGACCGGAATGGCCACTTTCTGGCTTATTAGCCGTCATCAGCCAGTCATACAATCCGCGTGGAACACCTGGGACCCGGAACCCGCGACCTTTGGCATTTGAGTCGAACGCTGCGCCATTGAGTTTCACGGGCTCGTTGTTTTGTCGGTTGCGTATCGGGAATATGATGATAGTGTGGGCTCACCGATCTCGCTCAGCGAACATGCATGTTCCGTTGTGCCCTGGAGCTCGTGACCAGAGCCTCGCAGGCAGCGCGACAGCGACGTGCAGCCATATGATGAGTAATGCGAACCGCACAGCATATGGAGACCCGAATGGCCATTTCTACTTTACGGGCCGTACACTGTAACCAGCCAGTCATTCCCAATCCCAAGTGTGGCACACCTGATTCGAACTCCGCGGCTTTCTTTGGCATTTGAGTCGGAACGCTCTCACTACTGGAGCCACGGGCTCTGTTTGCTCTGTCGGCTGCCAGATCGGGAAATACGATGATAGTGTGTGGCTCACCGATCTCGCTTTGGCGGAAGATGATGCATCCGTGTGACTCTGAGCTCATGCTGCAGGAGCCCTCGCAGGCAGTCGCGCAGCGACATGTAGCATATGATGTTAATGTCCGCTCAAAGACAAGGGAGACCGGACGCTATTTCTGGCCATTAGCCGTCATCAGCCAGTCATTCCCAATCCTGCGTGTGTGGCACACCTGATTCGGAACCCGCGACCTTTGGTATTTGAGTCGAACGCTTCTACCATCTGCTGCCACAAGGCTCGTTGCTTTTGTCGGCTGCGATCGGGAATATGATGATAGTGTGAGGCTCACCGATCTGCTTAAGGAACATGCATGTTCCGCTGCGCCCTGGAGCTGGTGACTTCAGAGTCATCGCAGGCGCTAATTTACAGCGACGTAGCATATGCCGTGACGTGGAAACCGACAAAGACAAGGAGACCGGAATGGCCATCTGGCTTATTAGCCGTCATTAGTCAGTCAAGCAGTCATCCCACGGCGTGGCACACCTGGGATTCGAACCCAGCACCCTTTCGGTATTTGAGTCGAAACGCTGTACCATTTGCGCCACGGGCTCGTTGCTTTGTCGCTTTCAGATCGGGTTACATATGATGAGTAAAGCGCAGGTGTGCCCACCGGATTCGCTTTGGCGAAACATGCATGCTCCGTATGTGCCCGGAGCTCAGACTTCAGAGCTCCAGGCGTCTTCTAGGCAGTCGCATAGCGACATGTAGCATATGATGTTAATGTGAAACCGACAGACAAGGGAGACCGGAATGGCCATTTCCTGGCTTCTATTAGCCGTCATCAGCGCGAGTCATTCCCAATCCCGCGTGGCATGGAACACCTGGGATTCGAAAACCTGCGACCTTTGGTATTTGAGTCGAACGCTTCACCATTGAGCCACGGGCTCGTTGCTTTGTCGGTTGCGATCGGGAATATGATGATAGTGCGTGCCTCACCGATCTGCTTACGGCACGGCTCTGTCTCCGTGCCCTGAGCTCGTGACTAGAGCTCGCACAGGCAGTCGCATTAGTCGACGTGTAGCATATGTTGAGATGGAACCGACAAAGACATAGGAGACCGGAATGGCCATTTCTGGCTTACTAGCCGTCATCAGCCAGTGCCATACTCTTTAACTCTCGCGTGGATCACCTCGGGATCTTCGAAACCCGCGACCTTTGGCATTTGAGTCGAAACGCTTCTACCATTTGGAGCCACGGGCCTGTTGCTTTTGTCGGTTGCCGATCGAATATGATGATGGCATGTGGCTCGCCGATTCACGCTTAAGGAACATGCATGTTCCGGTTGTGCCCTGGAGCTCAGACTAGCGTCTCTTCGCAGGCGGTCGCATAGCGACGCGTGCGCGTTGAGATGGAACCGACAGACAATGGAGACCGGAATGGCCATTTCTGCTGGCTTATTAGCCGTCATCAGCCGAGTCATACTCCAATCCCAAGTGTGGTACACCGCTGATTCGAACCCGCTACTCACCGAATTTTATAACATATATTGTTGCAGGAATGAGTAAGAGATAGGAACCGACAGATATAGCCGTAACAAATCTGCGGTATTGGTCGATACCATTTGAGACAATCATTGTTTAGAGTTGTGATTGATTATCAAATTGAACATGATAAAATGACAGCTTAGAGCTCCGCAGGCAGCCCATATGACGCGTAAACCTAAACACAAAGGAGACTGAATGTCCATTTTGCTTATTAAAGCGTCCGAACGCACAATTTGACTGCGTCCAGGGAGTAGTAGCTCACCGAGAACATGAAACTGAGTTCGTATATGATAGAATGGAATCAAAGACAGTGGACCATATTTCTGGCTTTATTACGTCACACACAGTCATACTATCTCCAGTAAGCACACCTGGGACTTAGACCTGCATGAGTAGATTGAATATGATCGATATGTGATTGTTCACCAATCTGCTGATAGAGTGAACATGCATGTTCCGGTCTCCTTGTCTCTCGTCGGTTCCATTCTATCATATGCTACACGTCGCTATGCGACCGCCTGCGAGGGCTCTAGTCTGAGCTCCAGGGCACAACGGAACATGCATGTTCCTTAAGCAGATCGGTGAGCCCCATACTCATCACTCATATTCCCGATCACAACCGACAAAAACAACGAGCCCGTGGCTCAAAATGGTAGAGCGTTCGACTCAAATACCAAAGGTCGCGGGTTCGAATCCCAGGTGTGCCACACTTGGGATTGGGTATGACTGGCTGATGACGGCTAATAAGCCAGAAATGGCCATTCCGGTCTCCCTTGTCTTTGTCGGTTCCATTCTATCATATGCTACACGTCGCTATGCGACCGCCTGCGAGGGCTCTAGTCTGAGCTCCAGGGCACAACGGAACATGCATGTTCCTTAAGCAGATCGGTGAGCCCCCATACTATCATCATATTCCCGATCACAACCGACAAAAACAACGAGCCCGTGGCTCAAAATGGTAGAGCGTTCGACTCAAATACCAAAGGTCGTGGGTTCGAATCCCAGGTGTGCCACACTTGGGATTGGGTATGACTGGCTGATGACGGCTAATAAGCCAGAAATGGCCATTCCGGTCTCCCTTGTCTTTGTCGGTTCCATTCTATCATATGCTACACGTCGCTATGCGACCGCCTCGCGAGGGCTCTAGTCTGAGCTCCAGGGCACAACGGAACATGCATGTTCCTTAAGCAGATCGGTGAGCCCCATACTATCATCATATTCCCGATCACAACCGACAAAACAACGAGCCCGTGGCTCAAAATGGTAGAGCGTTCGACTCAAATACCAAAGGTCGCGGGTTCGAATCCCAGGTGTGCCACACTTGGGATTGGGTATGACTGGCTGATGACGGCTAATAAGCCAGAAATGGCCATTCCGGTCTCCCCTTGTCTTTGTCGGTTCCATTCTATCATATGCTACACGTCGCTATGCGACCGCCTGCGAGGGCTCTAGTCTGAGCTCCAGGGCACAACGGAACATGCATGTTCCTTAAGCAGATCGGTGAGCCCCATACTATCATCATATTCCCGATCACAACCGACAAAAACAACGAGCCCGTGGCTCAAATGGTAGAGCGTTCGACTCAAATACCAAAGGTCGCGGGTTCGAATCCCAGGTGTGCCACACTTGGGATTGGGTATGACTGGCTGATGACGGCTAATAAGCCAGAAATGGCCATTCCGGTCTCCCTTGTCTTTGTCGGTTCCATTCTATCATATGCCACACGTCGCTATGCGCTATTTGGCTATTTGGATAGAAAAGCCGCCGTGTACAACATTTTATGTGACTGTTGCAGTGCGGTGTTTTGTGGTCAAACAGGAGCATTGGCCTCCCCACGAATACGCGAACATAAATTGGCAGTAAGGAGGCGAGAACACTTGTGTCAAGTTGCTATGCATACACTGGAAACTGGGAACAAATTCGCCCTGGAATAAACCTGCATTCTTGCTTCCTGTACATCTAAAAGGCCGAGAATTTTTGGTCCGTTAAATATGCACAATATTTCACTCAATCAGATGACCCTTGATCTTCAAAAGAAGCTTCTAAAAAGTAATGTGACTGTAATAAATTTTACTGATTACGCAGTACTGGATGGCGTGATGAGACGCAAATCGAACACAATAACGCAGATGAAAACATTCAAGTAGTTGAATCCGAGATCGCGGTGAAGCGTTAGAGCGTGTCTTTTGAGATAAAAATTGAATGCTCCTTAAACGCGCATCCACTTTTCCCGTTATAAAGGTGTTTTATGGTGACAACTTAATCGGACCCCTCGTTCTTCCTTAGACTGAGGTCTTAGGGTCAATTTAACTTCTGTCAGTAGGTCCATAGACGGTCCAATGATCCGTTGTGATTGATAGTGAGCTGGGTAGAAATTAAAACGGTTTGAGGTGACCATTTTGCTTACGCAACAGAAATCAGCCGAAAAATGATACCCTCATTTCGAACTACACGATTACTCAGCTAAATGTGTAACTGACCACTAATCAAAAGCAACGCATGTCTCCTTTTAACACATCCTCAATCGCTACATCTGCCCTCGATGTTCAGCATCTATCCAACTCATTTATTATTTTTCTTCTTTACTACGTTTCCTTATTACTAAGCAATGCAGATTCAAGCTCAGCGGGCCAACACATCGGAGGATCCGACTAAGCCATCTGAAAGGTGAGTTTCGACCACGCGAATAAGTCGCCTCTATTGCAAGCAGGGTATTTGACGCGTCACCTTAGCAATTATGGATGAGAGCATGTCAAGTGAAACAAACTTTGAAAAGCACTTCCACAAACCAACGACAACACTATGAAACCAGCTTGTACACCCTAAAAATAGGGTTGGCTATTTGGATAGAAAAGCCACCGTGACCAACATTTTATGTGACAGTTGCTGTGGTGTTTTGTGGTCAAACAGGAGCATTTGCCTCCCAAAAATACGCGAACATAAATTGGCAGTAAGGAGGCGAGAACACTTGTGTCAAGTTGCTATGCATACACTGGAAACTGGGCACAAATTCGCCCTGGAATAAACCTGCATTCTTGCTTCCTGTACATCTAAGAAAGGCCGAGCATTTTTGGTCCGTTAAATATGCACAATATTTCACTCAATCAGGTGACCCTTGATCTTCAAAAGAAGCTTCTAAAAAGTAATGTGACTGTAATAATTTTTACTGATTACACAGTACACGATTACTCAGCTAAATGTGTAACTGACCACTTACTCAAAAGCAACGCATGTCTCCTTTTAACACATCCTCAATCGCTACATCTGCCCTCGATGTTCAGCATCTATCCAACTCATTTATTACTTTCTTCTGCTTACACACTACGTTTCCTGATTACTTAAGCAATGCAGATTCAAGCTCAGCGGGGGCCAACACATCGGAGGATCCGACATTACAAAACAACTCGATGAACGTTAAAGAGTCCAATGAACCAACATCTGTTGTCATTCCTAAGCCATCTGACAGGTGAGTTTCGACCACCGACGTCTGCATGCCCCTTCTCATTTATCGCAAATAAGTCGCCTCTATTGCAAGCAGGCATGAGTTAGGTTGTTATTCTATTGCGACGACCCGTGATTAATCGCCATGATGGCAGCCAAAACTCAGTTGTCCTAAAATTGATACATTTTTATCCATGTTTGGCACTCACTGATCTGATTACCAAAAATGCTCGTCGCGTTGTGCCTTGGGGCTCAGTGTAGGGCTCTCGCAGGCAGTCGCGTAGGGATACGTGGTAAAGGCAGATAAGATGGTACCGACAAAGACACGGGCGACTGGTATGGCCACTTCTGAATACGTAGCCATCATTAACCAGTCATGCCGAATCCCAAGTGTTGTTAACCTGAGAGTCAAACCTGGGACCTTTCGTCATTGAGTGCTTTAACCTATCATTGAGCTATTGGCTCGCTGGCTCATGGTTTGTGATTGGGCAGATGAAGAGTATTTAGGATATAGGACGATGGGATGGGATATGACTGATGACGGCAAATAAGCCAGAAATGTTCATTCCGGTCTTCTTTTTTTGATTCCACGTAATCTAATAAAAGACGTTGTTTACAAAATCACTGTGGTAGCACTGCTCGTTCGCACGCTCCCTGTTTAGGTAGATGTGTTCATTTTATTTATTGTAAAGTTCACTGGCCTTCTCACCGCAAAGCTTCTTTAAAGTTAAATTTTCCAATAAAAGTAGGTGGAGGGTAGATACGACTCTAGGAAATAAACGCCAAATTAAGGACAACATTATCATAAAAAACGACCACAAGAATTTTTGGGCCTGCCCACGTAGTTTCTTCGACGGGTGCATTATGTTCCCCGCCTTTCGTCGGATAAATATAGCATATTCAGTTGGGTAGTTGCGTTTTCATCCGAAAATTGCGGAAATCGAAAGCCGTACATGTTGGTGTATATTGTCAACCACCCATTGCCAGGCATAATACTTCGGAACGCCGTGAATACGTGCTCCTAGAGAGGAGCGGGATGTCACCTTTTCGTATCAACGTGGAGCCACCAGTTTTGAGTATATGGCTGGTAGGCATACCATGTAGCCCCACAGGTGCGTACACGTCTTCTGCCTATGGCACCCACGATGGTCGAGAGTTTATAATATAAGCATTCTCGAGGTGCCAGGCAGAGTGTAGCGGTCTAAGACGCCGTTTAACTGGAACTACTGAGAATAAACCCGGCGTAGACTGATATAACAAGGGTTATTAAACATTTCACTTCACTCATCCGTGCGAAAAGATTGAAGACTTCGATTGCCATATATTTCTGTATAAGTCGAAATGGCTATTTATATATATATATATATATATATATATATATATATATATATATATATATATATATATATATATATATATATAGAGAGAGAGAGAGAATTAAAATTTTGGGTCTGACCCTAAAAAGTCATGTCCGAATCAACTGACTCAATGCCCTGCACTTAATAATTTCAGAAATTATTTACCCGATTATTATTTGGAGTCCATATACCAGAAACCGCATAGAGAACGCTGGGGGACCCACTGAGGAGCCACTCCCTCGTTTCTGTGTCACGCAGAAACAAAAAAAAAACATCGGCGAAACACGTGTCTGGGCTTTTAGCTAGAATTTATGTCGGAAGTACAGTATAACGTCTTCGCCATATAAGATTCATACTACATGTAGTACTACTTGTTTGTAGAATGGGCATTACGTGGTTATTCCACAGTGGTTGATTGTCTTCGACCCAAATGTTCATTGAAATTTCGGGTCTGACCCTAAAAAGTCATGTCCGAATCAACTGAATCCGTGTCCAGCACTTAATAATTTCAGAAATTGTTTCCCCGATATATATATATATATATATATATTGATAATGTGGAACCGACAAAGACAAGGGAGATCGGAATGACCATTTCTGGCTTATTAACCGTCATCAGCCAGTTGTACCCAAACCCAAGTTTGGCCCACCTGGAATTCGAACCCGCATTATTTGATAATTGAGTCGAATGCTCTACCATTGAGCCCCGGGCTCGTTGCTTTGTCGGTTGCAATCGGGAATATGATGCAAAAAGTATAAAAGACAAAGCGGCGATCTTTCTGAATGGGGAAGTGACACCGACGTGGCTGAATGGAAGGGTCGTGGGAGGCGCCGACGTAGAATGAGAGGAGATAGTTGCATCGAGCTCTGGTGGAGGGAGTACGTAGCAAAGAGTGAAATGCATTGGCTCTTTGCACCATTAATGCAATATCTATTTCATTTTAAATCTAAACATCCAGCCTCTGGTACAGCCAATCGCATGCGCCCAGAAACTGCCAACTACTGAGAAACTGAGCAAGCGCACCCTGATGGTCTCTCACTACGTTTATTCACTGATGTTAAAAGGCGCCTAATGGATAGATACCTGCACAGGCCCAGACTTTGCCGTTCGTTGAGTCCTCTAACGACCAGTAACATTCCGCACAGAGTACTCCACTTCTACTGGTGTATTTCCCTGTCTTCTTTCAAAGTGAAATTGGGCCTGATTATTGCTCATCGTACAAACATTGCTCGGATTCTGTAACTTTAACATGCCACAGTGCAGGCAGTAGCTTCTGAATAGTCAACGTACCCAAAGTGCCACAATATTCATCAGCCAAGTCCAGTTTAGAGAAGGCATAAAAGACTACCACAAGTGTATTCTGTGCAGAAGCATAACGATGGTTATAATCCCAGGTATGGGCTTGTCCGCACGGTCACCGGCAGGTTGATAGGGTATGAATGAATAATTGCATGCGACACCTGGCCAGCGCAGTTTATTAAACACTGAAATTTGGGCCGCATGTGATTGACTGACGTAAAAGCTGCATGTGTACATGTTCAGTCACCTGAAAAACGAACAATATAAGAGGAAGACGTAACGACTTACATTTCAATTAATAAGGTGCATTTCGCACGTATGCCATTGGCTGCATCGGCATGGTTTCATTAACGCATGTCGGTGGTATGAAAGTGAGGTACGCTCTCGATAAAGTTTATTCTAGTGAGTGCTGAAACAAAAGAATCCATCGATTAAGTTTCCTGGGCGTGCGGATTTGGGAATGGGGCATATTGCATAGGGTGTGGGACACGAGGGAGAAGGGGTCTTAAGATAAATTAGTCATATATGTGGATCGACGACCTGGGATGAGATCATAAGGAGAATGCCGAGAACATGGAAGACAAGATGGTCTGCAGCAATGGAAGGAAGCTTTTTGTTTAAGTGCGGATGAGGCGCTGCTCTCACATTTGGGCTGGAATTCAGCGGCTGAGTTAGGTTGATGTTATCCCATTCATTTTCGACAAAATTTTAGGGTTCAAGGACCAACAAATCAACAAAATCACCAACAGCCCGTAGGGCAAGCGCAAAAGCGGATGGAGCAGCACGATAAAGAACAACTAGATCAACAACAAGAACAACAAGAACAGCGACAACCACAACAACCACAACAACAACCAGAACAACAACGAAAAACACGACAACCACAACAAAAAGACAACAGCAACAACTACAACACCAGCAAATACAAGAGCAACAAAAACAACAACCAAAACAACCACAAAAACCACAAACACCACAACAACAACAACAAAGACAACACCTACAACCACAACCACAACAGCAAATACAAGACAAACAAAAACAAAAACCACAACCAGAACAACAACCACAACCACAAAAACAAATACAACAGCAACCACTACAGCAACAACAGCAAATAGAAGAGCAACAAAAACAACAACCACAACAACAAACACAACCACCACAACAACAACAAAGACAACAACCACAACAACAACAGCAAATACAAGACCAAAAAAACAACAACCACAACCAGAACAAAAACCACAACCAGAAAAAAAACACAACCACAACCTCAAGAACAACCACAACCACAAAGACAACAGCAACCACCAAAACAACAACAGCAAATAGAAGAACAACAAAAACAAAAACAACAACAAACAAAACAACAACCACACCAGCAACATCAGCACCAACAACAACAACAGCCACAACAACCACAACAACAAGCAAAATCACATCAACAAAAACAACAACAACATAGACAAGAACAAAGAAAACGCAGGCAGCAGCAGGAACAAAAACAACCGCATGCGAGACCAAACAAGCAGTTTGCTTGTCAACAAAAACGGCTGACGCAACGACAGCAAAGCTGTAGACGAAACGTGAGCAGCGGACGAGGGTCTATAAGGCCGTCTCCGGTTCGGAATGTTAACAATAATGGGTAAGAAGCAAATTTACGCACCTGAGAGATTTTGTTCGAATTTTTCTTGGCAAATTCTTTTATCTGAATGGCTGGGATTTTAAATTCTCGTTGATTTGAAACTAAACTTTCCATTAGAACTGTGTGAACGCTTTCAAAAATACCAGTAGTGGAGATAAAATGGTCTAATACGAAGGTTTTCAGACAGCGAAAGCAAGCTATAGGTCCTTAAGAGTCACTGTGTATCTCTAAAGATCTAATGCTAAAGGCCCGATGTCAATTTATTCCAATAGTAACATACCGTTTTAAAACATTCCTTACGCTAGCGAATTAGTTATCACAAATTGTCATGGGAAAGTGGAAGGAGACTCCAGATGAACGTACTAAATTCACGAGACCACATGCATGATATCGACAATTATATTAAAAGATGCAGTTCACATGATGAACCTCAAGGCAATGCATAATAGTTCATTCAATCGACAGAGCCTCAATCGGTTAAATAGGCTTTTAAATATCAATACCAAAAATTTAACTTTTACAGCTTACGCGATAACGAATGAAGTGATGAGGGCTAAATCGAAAACAATGGTTCAGAGCAAACCATGCCTATTGCAGTGACGCGTCGCCACAACAACGGTGGATGTGTGTGTTACGCGGCAGGCTTCAACTGTTCAACGCTATCCAGATGTTCCGCGATAGCACACTTACCGAACTCCACCATCATCTTTCCTACTAGTTAGGTAAAAGGTAGTCCTCCATACTCCTGTCAGTAGGCTGAAAAGCGAAAGGAAATGAGCAGACATTGGAACGGTTTGGAATGATCATTTTCATGTTCGAAACAATTAACCGAGGAAGCTATTTTCTTTTGCAAATGACATAATAATTCTGGCAAATTTGAAAATGACCACTTCTTCCGTAACACAGAATACTTGCTGCATGCCTCCTTTGAAACAAAACTCACTGACTAAAACTAGCCTTCATCTATCCGACTCATTGATAATCTTTTTGTTGTGCGTTTACACACTGTGTGCGTTTATTACCTTAGAATTGCACGCTCGTATTCACCGGTACCCTGTGAGGCTGTCAACCTCTATATTTCCGGGATGAAGGCTGATATAACTAGCAGGGACCTACGGATATACTTTGAGCAATTCGGAGAAGTTGATCGGGTGTATATGCCCAGAAATCCCTCGAAAAATTGGCACAGTGGAAATGGACACGTTACACTGCGTCCGAGACGGGAAATGCACACCATCCTTGCCATGGAACATATTATCCGTGGGTGTCGAATTAATGTTGAGGAGTGCATTTCATGTGACAATAGCGCAAGTGATGCATCGAGGTGAGACTGCTTGCTTCCATAAAGTCCTTTGAGTCCTTCGTCAATTCTGCTAACTAAGCTTCGTGAGCCCAAGTTTCATGTTGGTAATTAAACTCCTTACCACCTCCACTGAATTGGTTACTGTGGGCGGGAACAGATTTTCAGGTTTACGGTTCCATCTATGTGTTTGGATGAATGCTGTGAAAACATAAACTGACAAGCGCAATTTTCCGTAAAGTGTACTCGACGCCGGTTGATTCCTGTGGTGTAGGCATGACAATGGCATTAAGGAGTATCAATTAGCAGTATAAGGAAAGGCTCAGCCGAAGGCATTTTCAAACATGGATACTTTCGCTTCGGTTCGTGACGGCACCTACATCTGACGCACCCGGTAACCGTTAGCCAACCCAGGTGATGTTGTCCACTGTGCTTGCCAGCAAACGCCATGTTCTGCGAAATGAAATCCATAATCCTTCTACCCAAAAATTCAAAAAAATCTGCGTAGAAGACGACGAGAAATCCCTTGGGCGTATCGCCGCAGGTTAAGCCCCAAGGAAGACCTTAACCAAACTGTCACTGGTGCACATGTGCAAGTATTCGTGCAAGGCGCCGCATTGCAACCGGCACCCGGAATGGAGCCCGTGTAGGTGTTTTAGTCCAACCCGGGTCGTTTTCCGACCAAACTGTTCTCGTTACCTATAGTAAAATTTGGAAGCCGCTCGCGATTGCCTTGCAATCCTGTTAAAGACTCAAACTGCGTACATCCTCATGTGGGAGATAGCTAGAAAAGATTCCCTCAAACATTGCTGGTACAGTGCCATCGGCAAGTTTACCGCTGCTTGTAGGCGCGCAGAATGTAATAGAAAGATTGCGAACCAGGGATCACATCCTGCGCTTGATGACCGATGCTCATGGATGCACCATTCCTGATGGAAATATTCAACAACAAAAAAACAACAACACCCACCCCCATCCTCATTAACTTTGCTTTAGGCCACAGACTGCTGGAGTGGTTTAAAAACCCTTCATGTTGTTAAATGTAACCTATTTGCGATGTGTTCCGTGGGGCCGGTGTCCGAAAGGTTGGCCTTCCTCTCTATCCCTGTTCAGGCACCTGTCAGTTATCTCATGAGGCAATTGGGCGCAACCGCCTTAGAGAGCTTTTCACTTCCTCTACACGCGCAACACAGCCTGAGAAACCCAAAACACACCAGGTTTTCAGACAAGGGAATGGGGTCAAAGATGAGCCGAGAAGGAACTCGTGAGTAAGAGTTAGACCTGTGCATATAACAACAAGCAAATAAACATAATAGGCTACTATTACTACTAAGCAACTTTAAAGGACTGCATGCCCACATAAAAACTAGGTTTACAGGACTCTTGAGCTTTACCTACACCGAGGGCAGCTTAAAAAAATCGGATTTTGATCGCCACACGGATCGGAATCAACAAATTGTCATAAGTATTTCAACTGCAAGATCAGTCCTCGAAAATGCTGGAAATTATGTCGGATTCCGGATTTGGTGTACATGCAGGCAGAACCTTGGTGTTGGATTGGGAGACAATCAGACCATCTGCCGCAAACTGAAGTGGCGCGGATGAACCCAAGTTGATCTGTTAAACTTTAGTTATGCATCCATATGAATTGTGTTTTCGGTAGCAACCATACTTATGTGGGTTTTGGCGAGGTTTAATCACTGCCTTGGAGGATGTCTTTAATTATAAACACACAACGACTGATAAATATTATATAGACGTCATTAACGTAATTATTATTCATTGATTAGTCTCAGTAAGAACATGGTATGATTTTATAATACCAGTATGTTGGTAGGTTGGGTATACCCGGTATTCGCAACTAAGCCTTTTGGTGCAAGACTGGATATTAAACCCTTGACGTGGTGCCAAACTTCATCCATCAAAAATCACTGAATAAGCTTTGATGAACACACATCGTTATCAATAATAATTTAAAAGTAACGGCTTCCATATGGTTTTATTTAGTCCCGTGTTTGAATATACAAACATTATTTAATCTAAAACTCGATTTTAATCATATGGTCAGAATGTTTGCCGTTTCCATATTTTTTCTCTAGGAGTTTACTAATTATCCAGTTAAAGTTATCAGCGTTATCTACTTAGCAACATATGATGCCACTGTCTCTTTTTTATGGATCTGCAATTAATGTGAAACAACAACTGCCTGTAAATGTGCCTTATCAAGCAACACGTCTTAGGAATTTTTACAGTCTGATACGTTATAGCCTTGCCGGTTTTACCAGCCTGTCTTGTGTGACATATAGTTGCCTTTGATGTCAGTGTGAAGTTGCCTTCTAGTTTGAGGTGTACACTGTACTAAATTATAGAAACGCCTTCAGTCTAGCAAACGTAGCCCTCAATGTTTACGCAGATATCATCACATGCTTGATAGAATTGCATTTTTGTGCCGGATGATATTAAATCCCAGTTTATTGAAGGTTGACTGCTACTTAGGTGTGAATTTATTATTGTACCATTTTTGCTCATATTCATCTATTGCCCTAGTGCAGTAGAATTTAGCTGACGTCCGAGTCCATTGTACAGTGATTAAAAAAATCTGCTTTCATATAATTAGTTTATTACAGTCCAGGCAGGCAATGGTGCCATATAGTCTTCTTTAACTATCCTCTCTAATTGTGCAATGTGTTAGCGTTTAAAGCCTGTGATAATATTGAAATACGAGTTCCAGTTCTCCTACCCAGTTGTTTGCATGCTTCAAAATATTGGGTAAAAGTAAACGACCGTTAGCATACTTATTTACGATGTTTAACTTGTGTTGAAATTCTGATTAAGATTTTTTGGTTATATTCAAGACGACGGCAAATGCATACTGTATTAGTAGTGAGCGGTGTAGATGAGTTTCAATCTGCGTGACAACACTCACACCGAAGTCCGATGGTAGACTGTATATGTCAAATAACATACTCCGCCAATAAAGACGTAAGCCAGTAGAGAGCTTTCGTTAACACATTTCTTACACAGACAGAGGCTCATATTCTTCATTGGGAGCAAACCCAAGAAAAAAATAGAAAGACGTTCAGTGGGTACTGACCTTGGTGATTACTATTGAATCGTGCAAAAGTGTATGCTATCCATACCCGTGGACATCTTATTTTCACATACTGTGTACTTCCAGTCCATATTTTCACGTGGCATATCTTACTATTGCTAAAATTTATAATCGGCTCGTGCGGTAGCCTTTCAAGTTAACACTTAAGTTTAAATCACCAGAATATCGTTCTTAATTTCCTAAACATAAGATGTGTTATTTTTGGACATAAAAATCATTAGTCAGCTAAAGGAGTGCATAAAAACGTACACATTCCTTATTTTGGAATAGAGTTTCAAAATATGCTGAAGGCATAGTAATTGTGTATCAATTTCATCACTCAGTACAGTAGCCGATTCAGACACCTAAAGTATATCGTTTTGGCCATAAATAAACGGGACAATTTATTAGTACTACTGATGACTGGAAAATAAACAAATACTTTGAAAGTGCTCAATGGTAAAGTAAATCCTCTTTTCATGAGGCATGCTTCAGGCTTCATGTTAGCGAATAGAGCAAATGCCAGAAGCATGCTCGCTCACAATTGGCTATCTAGGATTTGTGGGCTGTTAGATGTTTTAAAAGAAGACGTTGGGCAGAAGAGACAGCTTTGATATCAAGCGCATAATGTGGTTCAGCGTGAAGAGTCTGTTTGCATTCGTGGGCTGTGTTTGTGCCTGCGTAAACTTATTCGGTAAGTCCCTCATTAACTTCCCCAGAACGTTTTCGAATTACCTGAAACTAACCTGTATGAAATTAATCTCAATATAGTTGGTTACATAATATGGGTTGTACGTCCAAAGTGGAATAATGTTTGCCAAGAAACTGCCGTCAGTACATGTCAGTGCAGACCATTATCAACCGATTGATATTAATTGATCTCAGATGCAAAGCCGTAAACTAGTTGAGCGTTGATGAGTCCACGTTTTGATAATAAACTAATTTAACTGCAAACATGTGCATGACGATTCCAGGGTTACTTGCAACAGGTTAAAACATGCATAGAGATTTTGCTTTGGTTATTAAGTCTGCTCATTTATGTCACCATTGTTTTCATTCTTTGGCACTCAGGCAATAATCAATGTCCAATGCACCAGAAAGCAGTTGTGCTCAGTGATTTTGTAGAAATCAGTTTAAACAAATTGTTTCCATTGGAATTGGTGACAAAATTGAACAACCATCAATGGTTAAATTTTCTAATGGAGATTCAAGCAGCAACAGAAATAAAGGACTGTGAGATGACACGGGTTTTACGCGAAGGAACGTTAATACAGTTTCAGTGTTCAGGCGAAAGTCGCCAAAGTTCTGTGAAATTTATCATAAGGGTGAGAACTTTTATTCTTTTATAAATGCAATAGAGTTGGCATAAAAATCGTGTAAAATTTGCTTTATTTTGACTATCGTAAATAATATGCTCCACCATAAATATTTTTTATATTCTACTTTCTTGCATAAATTGTTCATGTGCATTTTCGTAAGGTAAAATAAAGGCTTCTTTCCCTTAAGGAGTTGGCATTTGGAAAGACTCCGGAAACGCTACAGTTTGTGTTAACTGGCGTTACTGTGAGGGCAACAGTAACCTACTATTATGGAACCTCTCAACCCACTTCACTTCGTTTGACGGGCCTCACATTCCCCAATCTCACGCAAATTGCCCATCGTGCCGTGAAGACAACGCGTGATGAAACTGTTCTTATGTGGCGTCGTGAGGTGCTCAGTAAACTGAATGCTTTTACTCAAGCGTCCTTTTACAAACGTGCCACGATATTTTGTAGATGTGACTAAATATTAAATTCACAGATCGAGGATGTTTTAATTTTTGTTATTTCATATATACAGTTTAGACAGTTTCGTCACATGCGACTGTTATTTTCAGTTCAACTTTTGAGGGAAATTTATTTATGCACATGTGAACTCCTTTTTTGTTATTTAGAGAGGAAATAAGTTGAAAATTCCGAAAAGTGAACTTCAAAAACAATAAAGGAAATATCAAAAACTGCATGCATACACGAATGATTTTGTGCGTCAGCCGTATTTCAAGGCATAATTAGGAAAGAATGCACGAATTACGGTTGTCACTTTAAGCAAACGTATGCTACAGGCAAAACAGAATGATGTCTGGTGAATAAGGGAAGAGCCGTTCCCCGAAGTTGAGACACGAATAAATAGTAGAAGGAAAAGTTACTAAAATGTTGAATGTGGGTTTCTTTCTTTCAAAAACTTTCACAGATACAGACATAACAATATTATCTGGCAAGATATTCCAAGCTTCAATAACTGTGCTCGAGGAAAAGAACTTAAGCCTATTCAGTCTGAATGGATGAACTCGAAGGTTAGTTGTGCTTTTCAACTCGGAGAAGTTCAAGGTACTAGACCGCAGTCCTGACTGCATATGATGCAGGCTTTCCGCATGCGGTCGCCCTTTATCTCCCTGTAACTCAAAGGAAATATATTGAGATTAGAAAATCATGTTTCACAGTTTGGAGAGCCCTATCCATTTTTGAGTGTGATTGCAAACCGTTAAACTATTTCGAGGATTCTCGTGTCCTTAGCATTTCACGGTCTCCATGTTAAACCGTATTTTGAATTCAGCTATTTGTATGTCAAGCACTTGGACTGCGTGTGATTTACCTACGACCGTTGGGGAAGGCAACATTTATTAGGCTTTTGGCAGCCTAGTTTTGAAATTTTGCGCATAGGTGATGACCAACTAATTAAGCATTACCAACTTATGTTTCCTCATAAAATTTGTAATTTCTACGAAAAAGACAAAATATACCGGAATCTGTTTATTCAGTAGAAATACTTGGGAGAATAATTTTAACGAGGATGCCGTCAAATCATTCGAAGTTACGTTTCGTCTTCCGATGTTAACCCAATGCCCTACGGACGTTCAGCTCTTCTTTCTCATGACAGCATTAGTTTGTTTAAAAAAAGGAAATAACAGTACTGGTGGCTGAAAACGCAGTCTGACTAGTGACTGTTAGCCTTGATTAGTATGTCATAAAGTTCGAAACTATAATACCGTCATTGACCCTTGTCATCAACTGTTGATTAAAATTCTGACATGCTTTTTCTATTAGGAATTGGGTTTTGGACCATAATCAAAAGCTAGTTGTGACACAAAAGAATGTCGGTATTTGAATGAATTTTTCTTGGGCAGGTTGGAATGACCAACCTTTTTAACACTAAACCCAGAAGGCCATGTTTTCAGTTAAGGTGGAAGACGTTATGCAAGTCCGTAAGCTATATGCATTAATTAATGTTTCAGTAACCGTCCTGTACCTTTCATTCTGCAGAGCTCATGGTGAACCTCCTGTTTTTGTGAATTAAATCGCTACCGTAACAAATCTCGTTGAATTGCACACAAAAACTGACGCAAAAAAAAACAAGTAAGATTCCATTGATAGTCAAAATTCGTTCAGATATCACAGGAGTGGACGCATTAAATAATATCCCTAGGCACACTAGGCTCAACAGAGCACCGGTTCTTCAAATTGCACATAACATAGATCATTGTAATATGCGCTGACGTTTCAAATCTACTTGATTCTTGATTCACCAAACCTATCTTTACTTCACCTATCGGGTGCTCGCGCATTCCTTCGAAGAAATGGTGAATAAGTAATAATAGCATGGCTGTTTGTATTTCGTTAGAAATTAAAAATGCTGCCTTAGCTGACTGAAGGTGGGCAAAGGTAAAATATTCGAAACTATGTGTTTTATATTGTTAAGTATTTGGACACAGTTTCAACGGAGTATTTTGGCATTTACCAAGAAACGCATGTTGAGAAAATGGAAAATGCGATGCATTTCAACCATTTACATCCTACGACGTCAGTCCCGAGCGAAAGTTCTATAGCTGGCTTTAAAAAAGCACATGGCAAATACCGAGAAGAAAACGGCCGCATTTTGATAATTTCGGGCATAAAAATTCGTCCAGTTCAAGATTATACTCCATAGGACAATTTTAACTGCGTCAGCATCAAACATTAGAACCGGTCGCAGCCATAGCCACACATGATTTTAATCAAACTGATGCAAAAAGTTAACAAAAATCCGTAAAATATAAATCTATAACGAATATGAAACCGATTGGAACACAGCCCTTAAACCACCGAACTAATAACAATCGATCCCGAATTAAAGAAAGATTCAGTCTTTATTTTGACTGTGAAAGTGGAAAACTTTAGAAACCAAAATTGCTTAACGTCAAAAATCCGTTACATGTCTGAGATTTACTCTTAAATCCCATATGTTATACAAAGATTCACTAAGATTGTTGAGATGTAGTTGTATAAAGTAAAGATAGTTTCATTTGAGTTCGCTACAGACTATGTCATGTGTACAAACGGTTCCATACAGTCTTATTTTGACAAGCCGATCACTGTATATTAAATTCCAATAAAATTGATAGTTGCATTTTGTGTTAACTAAGAGTAGTTTCATTCTGTCATGTTCGGTTTCCGCTGACAGCGAAATTCATTGACTTGCGGAATTTACTAGTGAAATGATAAATTTGTTTTACGTTCCATCCCTATATACTGTGCTAAATCTTTTGATTTACATGTAAAATTGTACAAGGTTTTCATACATGATTAATTGCTATGTGTTAATATGTGCATTAGTAAAAATTTGAAGGGCTTCTGACCTAGAGCAGCAAATCTATTTAGAAACCTTTCAGTAATCTCATAAATATCAAAAAAGAAATTTTTTCTTTACAGTCAATTCGAATGGCAGAACATAATATTCATTATGCTGCATCTCCTTCCGATCGAGTATTATTCCAGAAATTTCTCAACATCTACTCATAGCACTTGAAACAGAAAATATGCTGTATCCTTACTTTGAATCGGTTCTGAGGATTACTGATGACGCTGGACCCAAAAATCCACTTGCGTTCAAAAATTTAATTCATAGATTTCAGCAAAAATGACTCCGTCATTGAGATCATAGGAAAATCTAAAAAGATAACGCAAGAATCAAAAGGCGAAAATGGACATCTATTAGGGCACACAGTTTCGATCTCATTTTTCGTATTTCTGTCTATTTACACTTGAGGTCGCGTGCTATTAATCGTAATACAGTAATGTGATATGGCGATGCACGGCAAAATATATGTCGACAGCCTCAGCTCATGGGACAGGAAGGAAGCATGAAAATCGTTTCAAAATTTAGGGGATGGATGAAGTGTCTTTATATGAGCTTTCTTCTAAAACAATATAAGGAACACAGTGAGTAGTAGACAGCAATTGTTATCAGCAAATCCTGCTTAAGCAGAGCTGAAAAATAACGGGAGAAAAAAAAGAAAGAGAGGAAGAACACAAGCATGTATAAATCACCAGATAAGGGACTAAATGATGTGCTGGGAACTTAAAGGACACATATAATAAATAGTTTACAAAGTTTAGTAAAAAGTGAATTAATATGAACAGAAGATAAATGTATTTTTGTTGATGAAGGCTCAACCATCTCTAACGGTACTCCCTCGTTCCGTTCTGCCTTGAGGCTCACTCTCGAGCCCCGCCAGCAGCAGCACAACATCTAGTAAAATAAGCATATGAAAATGGCCTCTAAAGACAACGGAGACTGAACTGGCTATTTCTGGCTTACTAATCGTCACCAGCCCGTCACACCCAACTCCCATGTGGTGCGTGGCGCATTCGGAAAACGCCCTGGACTGATTTGTGATTTTTAAGGATAAGACTGTTTTCCAACAACAATTTTGAGACGAAGTGTAGGCTGCACTTCAGAAAATAAGGATGTTTCTGATTTTTAAGAGGATGATTGAAAACCATCTCGTCAAACATTTACCATACACACATTCGTTTAGCAAGCTCCAATCATCAGTGCGGAGGGAGCAGATGTGAGGGGGTAAGATGGCACCTCGAAGACTGTCGCAAATCTTAAAAATTTCGTTTAAATGGTTGTCAGGTAGGTGGTGCATGATTTGACGTTAAAGTATCTCAGGAAAAGAGGATAGTGTAGCATATACAAGTCTGAAAAAGGCAAGTGTTTTGGGGGAAGTATCGCGAACTTTTTTCAGTTTGTCTTAAGTGAATTCAGTTAGATAAGTTAGTCTTGTTAATATTTAACCTCACCGATAATTCATGGCCACTCTGCGATAGATTTGAATTGACGGTGAGTTTCCAATCATCATTATCTATCATTAATTTTTGGTCTCGCATGCAGGCAAATTTACAACAATAATATTCCCAAAAAGAATTGATGCTTTCTGCTTTGCAGCGATATTAGAGCACACAGTCGTTTAGCCCTCTCCAATCATCAGTGTGGAGGGAGAAGATGTGAGGGGGTAAGATGGCACCTCAAAGACTGTCGCAAATCTTAAACATTTCGTGTAAATTGTTGTCAGGTAGCTGGCGCATGAGTTGAAGTTAAAGTATCTCAGGAAAAAATGGATGGTTTAGCATATGCAAGTCTGAAGTAGGCAAGTGTATTGAGGGAATTATCGTGTTCGTTTTATGTTTCTCGTAGGTAAATTCAGTTAGATAAGTTAATCTTGTTAATATTTAACCTCACCGATAATTAATGGGCACTCTGCAATGGATTTGAATTGACCATGAGTTTCCGTTCATCATTATGTATCTTTTATATTTGGTCTAGCATGCAGGTTAAGTTACCAGAACAATATTCCCAAAAAGAGTTGATGCTTTCTGCTTTGTAGCGATATGAGAGCAAAATACACCATTAATATACCAACCTAGCTGTGCTGCCCTATTTTCACGTCAGAATCCATTTTTCATAATTGAACATCTTCTGGCCTTTTTCATCTCTAAACAACATTCGTTAAAAACAGGTTTTTGTGCTTTTTTAACATGAAAGATGATGTAGAAATAAGAAACATGCGTACCAGTTCTCCTACAAAAGATAAAGCATGTCAAAGTATAAAATGCACGTCAAGTAAGAAGTTGTCGAATTCAAACATGTGTCTTTCTATATATTTCCTAATTGAGGATGCATTTATTCATTCGATCTCGTCAATCAGACTGCGGCAAATGTTTCTTCACTAATAAAGCTTTCTTGTTTTCAAAACTTTTTGAATCTGAGAGTCTATTATCTGCCGGTGTTTTTTTTAAATTTGCAATGCCATTGCAATCAATAGGGAGTTTAATGGCGTCGAATACCTTTCCCTTTATAAATTGAACTGAACTGACTGCTTGCATGTTAAGGCCTCTGATGAGAAAATTTAGAAAACCAAATCTTGTCAGGGTTGCCATTTAGTCAACCGTCGAGTAAGCTACGGACAGTCATGAGCCCTATATTAGACAAATTGTGCTAAATCCAGTCCGACTTATTTATAGCAGCTTCGTTTTCCTAGTTAAATGATGAATCATATTTTCAAAAATCTTTTCAATCTCTTTTCTGAGGATTCTAGAACTAATTTCCTTTTACATTGGTCTGATAACCTTCATCCACAACTTCCCCGTGAAAGGCAACTTTTTACATAGTGAGGTCCGCTACCTATTTGGGTATTTTATCAACTGATATCATGTAAAATTTCTCTTCTTTTTAGGTCAGTGTGAAGTTGTTTGCCAGTTTGAGGTGAATTTATGGCGCCAGTGTCTGGTTTCATAAAAAAACTGGCTTTTGGAATTGCATTTATGTGTCAACAGACACTGAAACTCCGTGGGTTGCAAGGGGAATACGAGGTTAATATGGATTGGCTCTCATGTCATTTATTACTCATTCATCTGTGTCCAGTGTATAGCGTTTAGGGATAAGAGAGGAACTGGATTCATTTCCTCTCCGTATTCCCGTGGTATTCATGGACGGCGGCGGTCGTGTGCCCTCCGAGTCTACGCTTCTGCGTGAACGTGAGCCTGGCAGAGTAGAGACTCTCAGGAAAAATGGATAGTTAAGCATATGCAAGTCTGAAGTAGGCAAGTGTTTTTAGGGAAGCATTGCGAATGTTTTTATGTTTCTCTTAAGTGAATTCAGTTAGATAAGTTAATCTTGTTAATATTTAACCTAACTTGAAATCGGTCTGAAAACCTTCATTCACAACTGCCCCGCATAAGGCAAGTTTTACATACTGATTTCTTACTATATTTGAATTTACCAAATGGTGTCGGGTAAAATTTTTAGTTTAAGTCATGTAAAGTTGTTCGTGGTATGTGCTGATCATAGGGACATCATTGTTCAGTCTCGGCAAAACCGGGCTTTTGGAACCGCATCAACAAACGTTCACCTAAGTCCCCGCCTGCCGCACCGAAACAAGGCGCGATACCATGTTAAATACTGCTCCATGAATCTGTTTCTTCGCCAAAGCCCTAGAATTCAATGAGAACCTCATGGTCCGTTATCAGATAAGGAGAAACCGATCTCATTTCACACCCGCATCTCCCGCGCATTCACGGAAGCCGCTATCGTGCGCCCTCCGAACCTGCGCTTATCTGCGTAATGTGAGCAATGCCAGCATTTAAAACCTGCCAAAGTAGGGAAATAAAAGTCAAAGTTGCGTCCACCTAGCGTTTGACTCGTTTAAACAGATTCCTTGAATCAAATGAATGTGCAAAAAATAAGACCTTGCAGTTGCATTGCAAGTCGATGCGCCATTTCGGTACGTCCAAAGTCGCTGGCGCTGCTCAATCAGATTCCAAACAGAATGCCTTGAAAATCGCGCGATTGCCTGTCGTTAATCATCTGACCATTTCCATCTTTACGCCAATTCACGCCAACGAAAGTGCCGGAAACCGATAACCGGTTTCGTTTGACAATGACACCTTGCCAACAACAGAACCGATATCCAATCACAAACCCAACACTGACGTGAAAACAGAATGAGAGACGTTTGGTGGGCTATGGAATATTTGTTTGAAACGGTAGATATTAAAATCTTGCGAACGTGGATATTATTCATAAACTTAAGCACAATTTTCACATGCTGTGTACTTCCAGGCTGTAATTCAGCGGCTTGTCTATGGTTCATCGATAACTGTGGATCTATTTCTAAAACTGCTCATGCGATTGAATGGCCAGTAGAATGCAAACAAAAAACATACGGTCCTAATTACAGGAAAATCGTATGAGTAGGCACGTTTTTGCAATTTTGTGGTCAGAGTAAAAATTGGTTTTGTTAACACTGGTCAATTGAACATCAAATTTTAGAAAGCATACATTCCTTCGTTTCCGAAAAGCCTTTTATAATGTGCTGAAGGCGTATGGATTGCCGTACAGCAGGGGGTTCAGACTTTTCAATTTGGAGAGTGTGTGAACTTATCTTTTTAGAGTTCGGCAATTAACAATTGCGGCGAAGAAAGCCAATTTGAGTAGTATGATTGCTCCAAATTCGCTGTTTATAAATAGTGCGTTGTCGGGTCTGATATAGACCTCAGACTGCAATTACTACTTTGAGATTGAGCATATAATGTGGTTGAGGGAAAATTGTTTTCTGTAATTGTGTGCTGTGATTGTGCCTGTATAAATGTTTTTGATAAGACAGCTATTTCGTACACCAGAACTGTATCGATTTGCCTCAGGGCAACCCAAGCGTACGTAATATGAATGCAGTTGTTTACAAAATATAAGCGTTAACTCTAGTTCTTGAGGATGGAGGTCAGGGTGCTGATATTTAGAGCATTTAAAATTTATTTTGCTAGTTTTGCATAATTTTATTGCCATTAATAGTAAATCCTTATCCACATGAATCGGATTACATTAATGCTTTCAAACGACTGTTTGGTTATTGAAAAACAGTCCACATCAAGCAATCATGATTGGAAATCGTTATCTTTTTGTAAACTAGTGGTCAGCAAAAGCAAACGTTCCCAGCATTCAGACCCTCACGGGGTTTATAGGGTTTAAATGTACCTTCTGACCTGTCTTTAATGGTCCTTCTCATGACATGGCAAGATCGGGGATAAGACACAAGCAGCCATCTCAACGTTTTCGAATTAAATATAACAATACAATGGGATGTCAGATGGGCAATAGCCAAGCCAAGTCCTTAATGACGTGACTGTGCAGACAATTTACAGCCTACCGTTTATATTTGCTCATAGAAAACCTACGGATGCTTCTGTATCAGCGATGAGGCTACTGTTCCATGAAAAAAGTGTTAGTACGAACTTGAAATTAACCAAGAATTAACGGAAGGGATATACTACCGTTTCATCAGACCTCTTTAATGTGCATCTACACCTTCCCTTGCTACTATGCAGCAGGATATATTGGTTAAACAACTAGGCGCCTAGCCAAGCGGGTGTGCGAGAGCACTATCCTGCAAGGCACGGTAAAGTCCATCTCGAGCGCAATTATGGCTCATTTGGTTGACAGCGGTCACCGGGTAGACGGCAACTAAGCATTTCGAGTAAGCTATAAAGTTCCGACGAAACAGCCCAAGTTCCTGCGTCAGCGAATTTTTGAGATGGCAGAGGCAGTGGCCATACGGTTGATCAACCCAACTTTGTGCGCGCAAAAAGCGTTTGTAGTGACCCTGAGGCTCCCTTGGCCGAAATCAAACTCACCATCTGCGTTCACACCTCCTGCATGTCGCAGCACAGTGACGAAGCGGTAACCTAGATAATTGCCGTACAACTTCCCGCTCTCCTCACCACCTCTCTACCCTATAGGACTAGACTATAACCCCTGACTTCTGAACGCCCTCAGCCCTCTCTCCCATACTTACTGCTTATTGGTTGTTTAAACTTTTGTTACTCTACCCTTGCTTACATTATTGTGAAGGCCTGATGATGAATAATCGTAAGCGTACGTTCGCCAAACTCGACTTCTTGAATGCTTATATGGGTATCATCGCTGAAATTGTAAGTAACCTTTTGTTGCACACCAGTCCCAGTCACTTCTAGCAGTTGACTGTCATGTTTCAAATCATTCGATAAGCCCAAACAGACGTGAATCTACTGGAATAAGTCATTGTACTTGCGTTGGAGTTCTAATTTAGTTTATTTTGTTGCATTGAAGAAGGAGGATGTAGGCTGCAGTAAATATGAACAGTGGCATGCTATGGTGAGCGCAGACGGGTTCGGCAGCCCTGTCAGCCATTACGACCATTGTCATATTAGCCAACTGAGCGCCTCGGAAGTTGACCTGATTTTGGGGAGAGAATGAGGGCGACGGCTCAACTCATTTTCCTCACTAAACACTATCTGACGTGCTTGAGGCTATCACGGTGCATTAAATTCCGTTGCTTGGATGGTTGCCAGCTGACGGGATAACTCGGTCCCACGCCCTGAGAGTAATACGACAATGTCGCCTTCTTAATGTGGCATTTATGGAATTCTCACTCAGCCGCAATTTAGGTTGCTTCCCGTCTTTTGTGATACCCCTGTTTTTTTAGTGG